>OY757017.1:10461276-10484742 GCA_963580285.1 Lucinisca nassula | reverse complement strand
GTGTGGATTCTACATGTATATAAGCGTTTCTAACTTTCGGGATATCCGGGTAAACCGAGGGTTAACCTGTTTGGACACAAGCTATACCAAATCCACGCGCGCGAGATTTAAGGAAACTATTATACAAGTTTCGGTGGCCTTGGAATTCACTCACATTTAGAGACATAAGTCTACTACTCTATCCCGGCCCCCGCCAATCGGGGCTTGAAGAAATAGATGGGCTGCATGATGCTTCCACGCAGAGCTGAAACCGGCTGCACACGAGTACCGGTAAACCGCTGATATGATCTAAGCCTGCCCAGGCCAAGTCCATGCTTATAAGCCCTATTGGTTTCATTGGGCGACAAGGTTTGAAATGTCATTTCA
Source organism: Lucinisca nassula (assembly GCA_963580285.1). Lineage (NCBI taxonomy): Eukaryota > Metazoa > Mollusca > Bivalvia > Lucinida > Lucinidae > Lucinisca > Lucinisca nassula. Next base: position 10,484,376 of record OY757017.1, on the reverse strand, counting down.
TCTCAATGTCGGGAAAAGTCCCACAAAATTGGAAGCAACGTCTTCAAAATTATATGTGCAGTGTGACGGGGACGTAAACCTCAAAACAAACAAACAAACTACTACTCTCTTCTCTGTGTCCGGGTATCACAAGGATTGTAAACGAGACACAGATTCGATCGGCCCAGCCATCGTTAGGTTGGTAATACACACATTAAGGGGAATGGGAACACCTTCAGGGGAGGCAACTCCTGCAAAAGTATTATTGTCTCTCATGTCAATAGGGGTCAACTCTTAAAGGAAAGAATTTGCTCCTGAGGAGCAAATTCTTTCCTTCAAGGGTAGATATAGTTTTCAGTGCGACAGTCCCGAAATGTGTCTCCCTTTGAAACATGGCGGGGGAGAGACTTTTACATATTTTTTGTTTAAAGGGACTTTCATTTAAAAATAAAAAAATGTAAATGTAGGGACTTGGGCAAGTCTACCATTCCCCCTCAAGACTGTTGAATTCAATCATGGTTTTGATTTCCTTTTGAATTACAGGCGCGCCACGCATCATCTGTTGGGGTTGATGCCATTTCTACACTTCCACCACTGTTCTTCAAACCAAAACATAACAGTAAGTTTCTCCGAGCGAAATTAGAGTCTTGTCTTAAAGGTGCATTATTGAGCTATCTGGAAAAAATGCTCAGTCCAAAAATAAAATACATATAGCCGGTATTTTTCTTTAAAAGAATACAAATGAATGCATTTTATGCAAAAATGCGAACAATAATGATGACAGGTAAACGAGTTTGAGAGGGATTCCCTTACTAGGTTTCGAACACTAGTTAGATCTATTTTTAGTTCGTGACAAAAATAGAATCCCCATATATGACGTTATGCGACGTTCATTTTTTCGCCTTGTTTGCTTAGGCCATGCCTGAATCGGAAAAAAATATGACGCTGAATACCATGCCATAAGTAACGACACTCAGAGACGATACTGTCGCCATGTATGTGTAAAGTGACAAGATTTATTTTTAGAAAAGAAATTCCGAACACATGTTCAGAGCTAAGGGTAAACACGAATGAAAACGACCATTTTCACAAAGTTCTGAAGCTGTATTTTGCTCCAAAAGTGTACACATGACAAAGGAGTACGCATTGAAGATAAAAACCAGAAAAAAAATGAGACCCGGTAGCTCAATAATGCACCTTTAAAACTACCAGATTTTCCGCCATTTTAAAAGAAAGACAACTTTTATGCTAACCTTTTAATTTTCTGTTTACCGTAGCCCCCCCCCCCCCCCCCCCCCCCCAGATAATTTGATCCGGAGCACATTATTTCGTTTCGGGCAATTAAATGAGTTAAAGTACATAAGAAACTACGGGCCTCCGTGGCCTAATGGATAAGAGCGCTGACTCTTAGTCATTAGGTCTCTCACCGCCGTGGGTTCGAGCCTCGCTCGGGTCACGTGTGAGACGCCAAGTTCTGCAACGGAAGGTCAGGTGGTTTTTCTCCGGGTACTCCGGTTTTCGCCCACCTATGATTAACGATCGGCTCAATATGAGTGAAATAATCTTGAAAGGGCCGTAAAACCCAAACCACCACATAAGAAACTGATCAAATCAGAATCCAAAGGTTATCCCTAACATGAAAGGAAATGTTGGACAAACACCTCATCACGAAAATACGTCTGATTTATGGACATCCATAAATCGTATTATGGATATCTATAAATATGGATTAAATATTAAAACGGCACCCAATACAGATAAGCCTGAATCCTCCAGTTCCGGACATGGAGGATCTTACATGAGTGTTCATATATAATGGAATTTATTAAACGAGTTGAAGAAAAGGAGTTTGATAAATTTAATAATTCATGATTTGTTTGTTTTTTTGTTTGATTTGAGGTTAAACGTCCCCGTCAACACTGTAAAGGTCATTTTGGAGACGTTGCTTCCAATTTTGTGGGACTTTTACCCGACATTGAGATGAAATGACATCTCAAGCCCTGCCGCCCAATGAAACCAATAGGGTTTATAAGCATGGACGGGCCGACTCGCACCGCTTTGCCTAGGCAGGCTTAGATCCTTTAAGCGGTTTACCAGTACTCGTATGCGGGTCGGTTTCAGCTCTGCGGATGCAAGATACTATTTATCATATTATATTTAAAACGCATTTTATTCTTGACTTTAACAGATATGTCAATATTCCGCCATTAGCAAACGCGACGTCGTTACAGACATGGAACTTGTAACGTTACGGCGCGTTTCTAACTAATTTGCATATTTAATCCAGAGTAGATTGCCGAATTTGATACATTGCGTTATTACATTCTCAGACGCGAGGAGGGCTTGCTTACTTCTCATTGTACAATCAGTGTTAGTAATGAACACTCTGAACAGTCTTCATCGAAATACAGTCTGATACATGTAAGAGTTTTCTTTGGTCGAGCAAGTTCTCTTATGCCAATGTTATGCCACTCTCGTTTCATTTTCCTGATTTTATTTTCAAAATCGTTAGACCTACCTTTACGACCCAGTTTACATGAGCACGCCCCAAATCATCATGTTAACAAGTCCGTGAAATGAGCACCCCTCTAAACCCCACTTTATATAGAGAAAACTGGGGTTTACGGGGGTAAACATTATTTTTCTTATTTCTCCTGCAAGACATAGGTCGTGGGTACTCATTGAGGCGGTTCTTACGAGTACCCACAACCTATGTTTTCAGTACAAATAAGAAAAATATTACGGATATTTCATCAGAAAAGTAGCCATTTTGGAGATGTGAAAAATTGCACTATGTCGCACGGGTGTGTTATCGTATTATATGGTCTGGAGCAGGAGGAGTTAGGACAAAAACATTTCATTGTAATGATACACATGTCATTTCTTTATTATTAATTTGTGTGTTGGAGTATCAGTGACGTTGGATATTGTTCTTTAGTCTGTAACACTGCACACTCAAAGCAGCAAATACAGCTGTTCACGTGTCCTATACACATGTGGACACAAAACCGTTTAAACCCCTATGAAATAACTTTCAATGAATCTAGTTTGACCAGCAAATGTCATTGATCAAAGAAATCTAAAACTAGATGTCTTATTTTGGCAAACACTTTCTGATTGACATTCAAGATGTATTTTGATTGGACAGTGCAGGAGTCAGCAATGAAATGTACACCACCTTGTGTTTTGAATTTATTTCTTTTCTGGCAGTTGACTCATAGGATAATGATGTTTCAAGTCAAAGTGAACGGTTTTTTGTCCACAGGTGATGTTCATTTTTTGTAGCTTTAGTCTAATGTTTTCCACGGACCCAGAAGCAGTCTGTTGCGCTAAAACAAAACTTAATGGATGGAGTTGGCATGTCTTTTGCCAGTTTTACAAGGATTTGTTTACTTTCCAACAAATTGAGGTCCTCCAAAAGGCAATTCTTTGCTTTAACAGCCCGTTGGGTTCCAAAATTCCTCAGCGATGAGCCGATGGCAACCAGAGCATCAGTATGCAGCGCATTGTTCTTTCACGTCTGGTGACTGTAGATATTATGAGCCAGAAAAAAATAAAACACAAAGTCGCCAGTGGGTAGGGGCAGGGTCTCCGAGGGCAAAGAAGTTCAAAACGCAACCCTCTGCTGGCAAGGCGATGATAACTTTATTTTGGGATGCACAAGGAGTTATTACGTTGGACTTTCTAGCAAAGAAAAGTACAATAATAGGTGCGTATTATGCAAATGTTCTCGACCAAATGAGAACTGCGATCCGTGAAAAACGTCGAGGTAAACGGTCTATAGGGATTCTGCTGCAAAAGTCCATACTTGCAAAGCTGCATTTCAAAATTGCAATAGGTGCTGTTGAGCGGAATGGGTACTAGCTAATACCACATCCCGCCTATTCTCTTGACTTAGCTCCTAGAGCCTATTTTAGTCTGATAAGCGTCTTCATTGTGTGCTGTAAGGATAGCTAAGGGCCCAATGCCCCATCATGCAGCAAGAGAGCCTTTTTTAGTCTGATCAGCGTCTTCACTGTGTGCTGTAAGGATAGCTAAGGGCCCCATGCGCCATCATGCAGCAAGAGAAGTCGCTGGTCAGTGTGTGTGTGTGTGTGAATTCGGGTTTAACGTCGCTTTCAACAATTTTTCAGTCATATCACGACGGTGTCTGGTTGCGACAGGGAGCTCAATGCTCACATTTATAGTGCTGCCTCACTGAAGTATCATGTCCCAGACACATTACATGATACCACACCCAGTCACATTATCCTGACACTGGATCGACCAGTCCTAGCTCTACCCCGTAAATCTGAGTGCCAAACGAGGAGCAGCTAGTACCATTTTTAACGACTTTGGTATGTCGCGGCCCGGGGTCGAACCCCAGACCTCCCGTTCCCCGGAGCGGACACTCTACCAACTGAGCTATCGGGGCCGGTAAGTCGCTGGTCAGACTATATGGATGCGCAGACGGATCTGATTCTTCGCTGGGCGCACATGTAAAATGTAGGAAATGCCGTGCCCCGGCTCAAATTTTATGCATATGAAAATGTTGTTTTTCTTACTATACGCACGAGAATGTTGTTTTTCAGAGTATTTGATCGACTACTGTAAGGCGATTGCCAATGAAGCTCCAAACCTCCCCTTCTACTTCTATCATATTCCTTTGGCGACCAATATAGAAGGTACGACCCGTATATCTCACATTACGAAAACACGCCTATTAGAATACAGTAAAATTCATATTTTAAGACCACCTTTGGGACTGTTCAAAAGTGGTCTTTAAACCCACTTTTGAACAGTCCCAAAGCTGTTGCATGACCAGAAAACACTGTTTTCAGGAAACACAACGAAAGATTAAATGCGCCCTTCTCTTTTTTTTTTAAATCAGATTGCACGACCCGCAGAAAAAGCAACCGACTGAAGTCGGTTGATTTCTAAGAGTGCCCAAAAAATCACCGTGTCATTCGGTCATTCTGTCATTCTGTCAGTCTGTCCGTCCGTAACCCGTTTGTGAAAATTGGTGATAGTGACTTAACCGCTTGGAATATTTAAACAATTTTTGGCATACTGATAGATACCAATTAGATCTAACCAATGCACTTGCGAAATATTACATTCCTATAAGTATAGCCTCGCCGAGGGGATAAATGTGAAAATTTTCGAACTGCTTCACCTCGGAAACCGTTGGGCCGATTGAAGTCAAATTTCATATGGAGCCTCTATGGGATGGGGGAAACCAAAATTTGCTCATGGGGTCCAGGTCACGTGACCAAAATTGCGGCCAAGCCATATATGGTCTGTCTGTCTGTCCGTCCGAAACCCGTTTGTGAAAATTGGTGATAGTGACTTAACCGCTTGGAATATTTAAACAATTTTTTTGGCATACTGATAGATATCAATGAGATCTAACCAATGAACTTGCGAAATATTACATTCCGTTTAGTATAGCCTCGCCGAGGCGAAAAAATGTTAAAATTTTCGAACTGCTTCTCCTCGGAAACCTTTGGGCCGATTGAAGTCAAATTTCATATTGAGCCTCTATGGGATAGGGAAACCAAAATTTGCTCATGGGGTCCAGGTCACATGACCAAAATGGCCGCCATGGTAGAAACCCTTCAACAATAGTCTTCTCCAGAACCACTGGGCAGATTTCCACGAAACTAAATAAATTGCATCTGGGACGTAGGCCCATCATAAATTGCTAAAATGGTGACCCTGGGTTGACCTTAACCTTCTTTTGGTCCGTCCGTAACCTGTTTGTGAAAATTGGTGATAGTGACTTAACCGCTTGGAATATTTAAACAATTTTTGGCATACTGATAGATATCAATGAGATCTAACCAATGAACTTGCGAAATATTACATTCCATTTAGTTTAGCCTCGCCGAGGCGAAAAATGTGAAAATTTTCGAACTGCTTCTCCTCGGAAACCGTTGGGCCGATTGAAATCAAATTTCACATGTAGCCTCTATGGGATAGGGAAACCAAAATTTGCTCATGGGGTCCAGGTCACATGACCAAAATGGCTGCCAAGCCATATATGGACTGTCTGTCTGTCCATCCGTAACCCGTTTGTGAAAATTGGTGATAGTGACTTAACCGCTTGGAATATTTAAACAATTTTTGGCATACTGATAGATATCAATGAGATCTAACCAATGAACTTGCGAAATATTACATTCCATTTAGTATAGCCTCGCCGAGGCGAAAAATGTGAAAATTTTCGAACTGCTTCTCCTCGGAAACCGTTGGGCCGATTGAAGTCAAATTTCATATGGAGCCTCTACGGGATGGGGGAAACCAAAATTTACTCATGGGGTCCAGGTCACATGACCAAAATGGCGGCCAAGTAATATATGGTAAAAACCCTTCAAAAATAGTCTTCTCCAGAACCACTAGGCAGATTTCCACGAAACTTAATAATTAGCATCTGGTACGTAGGCCCATCATAAATTGCTAAAATGGTAACCCTGGGTTGACCTTGACCTTCTTTGTGCCTAGGTCAAACTTTGACACATATGCTTTTGTTTTGGAAAAGTGAGAATGCATTTTATCCTGCAAACGATTCAGAATACAGTACTAAAGTATAAGATATATTTTTGCTCCTTATGATAATGCGCATTTATTGGGGGAACCGTTTAAGGTCCAGGTCACATGACCAAAATGGCCGCCATACCCACATATGGTAACACTTATAAAGCTAAAAGCATCCGGCGGGTCGTGCACTTCAGTTGAAGCACTGGTTTTGTCTTAATTTTAGGTGGCTGTACTTGTAAATTCTACCGCCGAACAAAACTTCAAGTTCCAGATGGGACAATTGTGATATTTCCCTTATTTCTGTGTTTTAGAGCAGAATAAGGAAGAATAAGGCTGACCCTTATAACCCCCAGTTTTACTATATAAAAGAGGTGATCAAAGGGGCAGTATAGGTGTGTTTTCGTGATGTTTAGAAAACAGCAGACAATGCTCTACACAGAGTGTTAAATATATCTATCCGAGCACAAAAATCATGTGCAAGCTTACAAATACAAGCTGACACAGCATAAAAGTGTATTCATCAGCACGATTTAATGATTAAGTAACTCACTGCGTTTGCAAAGAAGATGTATAACTGCAGTTGCAGTCTTGGGAGGGGTAAGCTGAAACAACCAAAGAAATACCGAGGTGTTTCTGCCATGCAGGCAGATGTCAGGCAGATGATGGTGCACACTAAACTGTACTGTACTCTGTTGGTGCCTGATTTTGAGATGAAGAAATTAAAAACGAGCAAAATGAAAACTATCATAAAACACAATGAGAACTTTATATTCAAATTAACCTATCTTGAGTTTAAAATCATGTCGGAAATATTTCCCGATAGACTTGTAAAACAGAACTGAAGACAATGATCAGGACTCGATGCAATTAACTATTAGAATTAAAACACGCCCATTAGAATACTTGTAAATTCTACCGCCAATAAACGAACATTTTCAGAAGGAAAACCTGTGATATTTGACTTATTTCTGTATTTTAGAGCAGAAATAAGGAGAAAAGGGCTGGCCCCTAAACCGTCCAGTTTTACTATATAAAGGTATGGATAAAGGGATCAGAACTGTATAGGTTTCGTTTTCGTGATTTTAGAAAACAGCAGACAATGCTCTACACAGAGTATAAAATATATCTATCCGAACACAAAAAAATCATGTGCAAGCTAACAAATACAAGCAGACACAGCGTAAAAGAAAGTACAGTGAAATCCCGCTATTAAGACCACATGAACTTAAGACTAATTCTGCTTTAAAAAGCTTATAAAGTAGGTTGCAGTTAATTTTTCTTTGTGTTCTCTGAATGCGGTGTTCTCTGGTCAGATACCATCTTTAGGATTGTTCAACAGTGGTCTTACATACCACTTTTGAACAGTCCCAAAAGTGGTATTAGTATAGGAATTTTACTGTATTTAAGCTTTGTATTCGTCAGCGTGATTTTATGATTAAGTAACTCATTGCGTTTGCAAAGATGTATAACTGCAGCTGCAGTTGCAGTGTTGGTAGGGGGTAAGCTGAAACAAACAAAGAAATATTGCGGTGTTTCTGCCATGCAGGCAGATGATGGTGCACACAAAACTGCACTATGCCTTCTGTAGCGTGCCTGCTTTTGAGATTAAGAAAATTAAAACGAGCAAAATGAAAACTATCACAAAACACAATGAGAACTTTATATTCAAATTAACCTGTCTTGAGTTTAAAATCATGTCGGAAATATTTCCCGAAACACTTGTAATACAGAATTCAAGGCAATGATCAGGAATCGATACAATTAAACCACACCTCCCATCAGAGGCACCAAAGGGAAAGAAACAAACGTGAAATAACTAGACCCTAATGGAAACATCAATAGCGGAAAGACAAAAAAGGACAGCTACTTTCCCACAAAATGGCCAATTGGCTATCCAAAACAAAAATATATAAGTGACACACACATTCGACGAACTATATCAAAAATAAACCGCAACACGGTCAGTAGAAAGTATTTCACTGGGTGGGCTAACCCTTTCTAGAACATAACGTCACTACAGCTGGTGTCTAAGAATGTGTGTCGGTTGTAAAACGTCTCCCTGTCCTACATCATAGTTTAGTTTATATTTTCTTGTCCTTGGGGATCATTGATTCCATTGTTGAATTTTGAAAATATTTGAGTGTCACTGATGAGGCCTAATTGGCCGAAACTAGCTAGTCTGGCCAAGAAAACATGTACACTTCCTATTTTCCAATTTTATTGGTGTATTCCTTGCTTACAAAGGATAGCCCTTTCTAGAACATAATTAACGTCACTATAGCTGGTGCCTGGGAATGTGTGGCGGCCGTAAAACTTCTCCCTGCCCTACATTATAGTTTTAGCCCCCGCCCATAGGGGCTTGAAGAAATATATGGGCTGCATGATGCTTCCACGCAGAGCTAAATCCGGCCCGCACACTAGTACTGGTAAACCGCTTAGAGGATCTAAGCCTGTCCAGGAACCGCGGTGCGAGGCGGACCGTCCATGCTAATTAACCCTATTGGTCTCATTGGGCGACAGGGCTTGAGATGTCATTTCATCTCAATGTCGGGTAAAAGTCCCACAAAATTGGAAGCAACGCCTCCAAAATGACCTTTACAGTGTTGACGGGGACGTTAAACCTCAAATCAAACAAACACACATTATAGTTTAGTTTATATTTTCTTGTCCTTTGGGATCAATGATTCCATTGTTGAATTTTGAAAATATTTGAGGGTCACTGACGAGGCCTTATTGGCCGAAACTAGCAAGTCTGGCTCAGAAAACATGTACACTTCATACTTTCTAAATTCTATAATGTGTTCCTTGCTTCCAAAGGATAACCCTTTCTAGAACATAATTTAATCGATTTTACGTGACCGCAATTCTCGCCTTTCTGCCGTCGCGATTTAGACAAATAAATTGTTCAGTCCGCGTGAAGGTAGTGCAACATCTCCAAGAACAACCACAGAGATGAACAACGGTGAGGACTTGACAGCAAGAAATAACTGAAATGCTGAAGCAAAAGAAAACCAACAGTTAGACTCCGGTGGGCTCGACCAGAGACAGAGTATCAGGTACCAACCAACATTACAGAAAATTAAATTTTTAATTCTATGTAAGCCTTTACGCAGGAACCGTCATAGAATTGCTAGCGAGACCCACCGGCGTGCAATTAAAGAGGGAAGCAAAGTTATTAACCGTGATTAGGATAACTACCGTGCATATCGAAGACTGATTTTACGAAATTTGGTACTGAAGTCATTGCAAGTATATTTTTTTCTGAATTTATATACTAAGTCACCATAAAATTCATTAAATCTGAAAACGATTGTCTATCAAGGTGGGTTGACTCTCGTATTCTAAACCTTTCGAGATTCTTGTTGTTCGTTTCAGTAAATGTTGAAGATTTCCTCAGAGAAGGTGTGAAAGAAATACCATCTCTGATAGGTGTGAAATTTTCATCTAAAGATTTGGTCGACCTCATAGGAGCCGCACACCTTGAGGCTCCAAACAGGGATGACAAGAGGTTTAATGTTATGTATGGTTGTGACGAGGTAAACTACTTATTATATTAATATTTATTTTATTTCAGTATAGGAATGAATTCCATCTTTGTGGATTTTATCGATGTGTAAACTCCGACGAATCATTCACGAACTGCATCACGAAAACACGCCTATATAATTCTGACCCCCTTGAACCCACTATTTTATTTAGTAAAACTGGGGTTTACAGGGGTAAACCTTATTTTTCTTATTTCTGCTCTAAAATATAGATGAGGCGGTTCTAACGACTATCCAAAATATATATTTTGAGCAGAAATAAGAAAAATATCACAATTTTTCATCTTAAAATTTTCGTTTTTCCGGCGGTAAAGTTTATATGCATTTGTATAGGCGTGTTTTCGTAATGTGCATGAAGACGGCCTTTATGCCAAGTTTGTGTGTGATTCACTGGAGTCTGCACATAGATAAAATCCAGCTCGCAGCGCTTGTCATTTTGTGCAAGCATGGCATTTTTTTAACAAAACAAATGAATAAATGACTTAGAATTGGGAAAACTGCATTGAAAATTGTCATTGGGGAAGTAAATTGTCGGTTTTACGGTCGCAAACTACGTTTTACGACTCCGCTGGCGCGTCGCCGTAGAACGAAATTTCCGACAGTAAAATCGCCGATTTACCTCCCTAAATGACAATTTTCAACCCAGTTATCCCCTATTTTGTGTGTGGGGATGGCAGGTCTCAACAGCATGGCAACAAATGACAAATTTGAAATCTACATAATGCGTTTAGACAACATTCTGTGTTTGAGCGATTTTAGGCCAATTGTTTACTAACTGACTGAATTTGAGTTATGATGCTTATATCAGGATTGATATGAAATCCAGTTAACCGTTATTTATAGCCGCATATTCTTGTCGTTGTTACGTCAAAGTATTGCATAATGAGGATTGTATAGTGTCTTATCGGCTTTTGTTTCGTCTGATGCTTTTTGTGTGCCTTCATGGCATTTACTTTCTTTAGGTAACTTGAGATGGTTGCGATCTTTGATTGTGGCCTTTCTTTAGTGGCCTTTTCTTTCTAGTTTGTCTGTCAAAAATAGACTTGGCACAAAAGTGTACACCAGAACGAAACAGTATTCTTTCACACCAGATAAAGAAATGCATGCGTTTACCCTGGGATGGAATATAAGAACCTTACATGGGTGTGAAGCGGTGAATGGAAAAACTCAGCCCCAAGTGTCACTGTCCGGCTTCACGAGGCTTGCCGAGGGGCGGATTTTTCTATCCACCCCTCACACCCATGTATGATTCGTTTTCTTGCATATTGCCGACGACTGCCATATTGTGATGACACTACAGTAATGTTTAGTGACGTCAGGTAACGTGCTGTGACGTCCATCTTAACGACGGCGCATATGAAGTCGTATTCAACCAGTTCATTTATGAAACACGAGAGAATATCGTTTTTTACGTTGTTCCTAGGTAAGAACACCAGAGTTAGAACACAATTTCTATCCCAAGCTAAAACTATGAATTACATTTTCCGGTGCGCAAGAAATTCTGTTCTTACCCTGGTGATCTTACCTAGGTAATTTTTTTAAGTATAATGCGCGAAAAATGAAACTACAAATAAAGTAAAATGATAAAAATTAATTGACCAATCGATTTCAGCAATTAATGGCTGGCATGGTAACGGGCGCTGTTGCAGGGGTGGGGAGCACGTACCAGTTCATACCAAAACAGATACATAGCTTACTGAAACTGATCAAGGATGGAAAGATATCCGATGCCAGGATTCCTCAACTGAGAATACAGCAAGTGTGTAGGATCATGTATAGATACGGTAAGTAGTTACTTCAAGATGCAGAGATGTTCTGTTCTGTACTTGGCAGAACGTTTAACAATTTGACAACTATTCTAACACAGCGCACCTATATGGCAATGGAAAATAACAGTGTTTTATTCTACAACAAATCACGGCAAGCAAGAGCGTGGCGAGTGACGTCATTAAATATTTTCGCCGAAAAAAAATGAAGATTTTATGATGAAAAATTGAAATATTTTTCTTATTTCTGCTCTAAAATGTATATTGCGGGTACCCGTTAGAACCGCCTCTATTAATATTTTTCTTATTTCTGCTCAAAATATAGATAATGGGTACCAATTAGGTAATTTGCACAATCTACATTTTCGAGCAGAAATAAGAAAAGTAATGTTTACCCCTGTAAACCCCAGTTTTACTATATTAAAGGGGTTAAAGAGGGTCAAAATTATATAGGCGTGTTTTTGTGATGGGATTTCCAGCGCAATATGAGTGTTTATACATAAAAGAAGAAAAGAACAATAAATTGTGTCGTAAGTAGGGCTAGCTAATCGGAGCTGAAAAGATAATCGATTATCAACCGTGCTATTGTGATCAATACTAGATTAGTAATCACTGAAGATTTGGTCATAATTTTACCTGTCTGGCTTTCTGTCTGAGCTCGACTGCTACCATATGTTGTACTTTACCATATGTATTCTGAGCAAACAGTGCAGACCCGGATGAGACGCCGCAGATGCGGCGTCTCATCAGGGTCTACACTGTTTGCCACTCATCTAGCTATTCTAGGCACAACTTTGGGATGTATATTGTACTTATCAAATAATCGATTACAAGCAAATCAGTAATGATAATCATTTCTGTGGAGTTTATCGATCGATTAATCGATTATCCGATTAATTGTGGCAGCCTTAGTCGTAAGTATTTCAGCATTAATTACTCTTAAAATCTAGCAACGTTTAACCTCTATTTGTTTTGTAGGTGGTCTGCTAGGCCACAACACTGCTTCCCAGAAAGCATTTATGCCTTTTGTCGGCATGGATCTTGGACCGTCTAGATTACCAATGCGTGGCCCGACACAAGAAGAAACTGAAAATCTGAGAAAAGACCTAAATGGGATTGGCTATTTCACATGGTGCAAATAACAGCTGTCGGACAACATTACTTTATAAACCCATTTAAGACGGGATATCCGGAAATAGGACAATGGCAAATACTGAAGGCCCAGATCAGACATCGCGTTTAGTGTTTGCAAAAAGATAAGCCACTGATTAAATTAACTTCTATCAATATCTCGACCTGACATTAAGAAATTTTAAATTGATTCTTATGTGGTGAGGAGGTTTCAGGTAAGCTCAGAATAAAATGTTTGGCATTTCCAAACTCAGATCTGGCTGTCCGATTTGACATGTAAGTCTACGGACTAATCGCATGTTAAAACACGATTAACGAACACTATAAAATATGCGAGCTGTAGGTTAATTGTATCGATTCCTGATCATTGCCTTCACTTCTATTTCAAAGAAATAAAACATTAATGAGTGTGAAATTTGACTTGGTCATGGATATAAAAAAAGGCCAACAGTTGTTGGCATTCTAAAATTCACCAGATTAACCCTTTTTGTACCAAATGGAATCTTCCTCATACATAGCATGAGTCCGGTTCAACATTTAAGGGTGTCAGGTTGTGTTTTCTTCAAAATTTATTAGGAAAATGTTTGTTTTGCTTCAATTGAGGTTTAACGTCCCCGAAAATGGCTGAATTTTTAGCAAACAGTGGAGGCCCTGATCAGACGCCGCGTTCTGCGGCGTCTGATCTGGGCCTTCACTGTTTGCCAGGGTACCCGTTTTGGGGTTTCTGGTACTAAATGGGTTAACAGGTCCGTGGAATGACTACTCGTCTAAGCCCCTCTTTATGCAGGAATGAGTGGAGTTTACGGGGGTAGTAATTATTTGCAATATGTTTGCTTAAAACATAGAGTGTGGGTGCTCGTAAGAATCGCCACATTGAGGTGGGTACAGCGAGAACCAGCAATTTATAGTTGGACCAGAAGTAAGTTAAATACTGAACATTTTCATCTAAAAATGCTAGTTCCAGAAAAAAAGGCGCGATTTAAGCACACGGGTGTGTAATCGTAAATGAAATAAGCAAAAACAAATGAGCCAGCGCACGACAGAACCTACAATAAGACATGTGCGCCCAGCGAAGACTCAGATCAGTCTGCGCATCCATATATTCTAACCAGAGACTTCTTTTGCTGCACGAAGGAGCATTGGGCCTTTAGCTATCCTTAGAGCGCACAACGAAGACTCTGATCAGACTGCGCGGATGCGCAGGCTGATCTGAGTCTTCGTTGGGCGGATATGTCTTATTGTAGGTTTTGTCATGCACTGGCTCATCAATATTATCTGCTGACGTTTGCAGGAAAACTGCCTTATTTGTGTCTAGCGGCCCTTTTTTGGAAACTGGCAAACAGTTCAGACCCCGATCAGACGCCGGGTTCTGATCTGAGTCTACCTTGTTTGCTGAAGGTACATGTAGTTTTTGCTAACAAGATAAACCTGGCATCCCTTTAATTGGAAATGGACCACTCCTAGCTAAAGCTTATAAGGTGGGAGAATCCAGTGTCAAATATGAGTTACAGGCACTACTAAGGCTCAATACTTTTAGCCTCGGGTCCGGACTGCAGCAATGAAGGTCAACAGTTTTGATCCACACTGCATTCACATTTGATACTGAGACATAGTGAGAAGACTTTTAAGCAATTACATCTATGTTTTCATCAAAAGAGGACTGATTAATTAGGAATAGGTATTACATAAATATGATCGGCATTGTATATGATTTGACTTCAACCCATGACCACACGATACTGTCGAATTCAACAAGATTCTTCCTCAGTCACACGGTCACGTAATAAGGGCTAAGCTTAATGAAGTTTTTGAGTCGATTGTTTTACAAACGCACCAAACGTTACAAAATGACAGAATCAGAACACGTGTGTATCACTGATTTGGGGAATTCAAGGTTACGGTTATTAACAGAAAATTGTCGTGCTATTTTTATAACTGTTTGTTTTTCATTTGCTCCAGCATTTCAGTTGTTTCTTGCTGTCGAGTCCTCACCGTTGTTACATCTCTGTGGTTGTTTGATGTTGCACTGATGAGTTAGGAGGCCTTCATGCGGATTGCACAAATTATTTGTCTTAATCGTGACGGAAGAATTTGTTTGAATTGAGGTTTAACGTCCCCGTCCACTCTGTATAGGTCATTTTGGAGACGTTGTATCCAATTTTATGGGACTTTAACCCGACATTGAGATGAAATGACATCTCAAGCCTAATCGCCCAATGAATCCAATAGGGTTTATAAGCATGGACGGGCCAGCTCGCACCGCTTTACCTGGGCAGGCTTAGTTTATCTAAGCAGTTTAGCACTACTCGTGTGCAGTCGGTTTCAGCTCTCTCTGGAAGCATCATGCAGCCCATTTATTTCTTCAAGCCCTAACGGGCAGTGGACGGATGTAAGGACTGGGATTGTGTTTTCGACATCGAATACTAAAATCGTTGTATGCATTTATTTTTCTGAATTGATGTACCAAGACTTCATAAAATGCAGGCTTCCTGTATGTTTTTGCAGAAAAGATTTTAAACCAATATTGAGTTTTGAAACTAAATCCAAAAAAAAGGTCTATGGAATTTAAAATTTATGATGCCGATAATCTGATTTAAAGATTCACAGTTAATAATCTATTTCAAGAGTTTAAGTCAGTAACGTGACTATACACTTTGGCAAACCCCGTCAAAAAGGTCGCTTGGAATATAAGAATCTTATATGGATGTGAGGGGTGGAATGAAAAATCTGTCCCGAGGGACACTGCCCGGCATCACGAGGCTTGCCGAGTGATGCCGGACAGTGATCCCGAGGGACGGATTTTTCTATCCACCCCTCACACCAATATTGGATTCTTTTTCTTGCATACCTTCCATTTCTTAAAGCGGTTTTTAATGCTGCAGTCACTTCGGTTACCAACATCCGCCATTTTGTGTTGACACTGCAGGAATGTTTAGTGACGTTGCTGTGACGTCAACCTTAACGACGGCGCATACGAGGTCGTAATCAACCAGTGCATTTATCAAACACGCGATTATATTCGATTTGGGGTCGGAACACCAGGGTCAGAACATAAATTTCTATCCCAGGGTAAAATCACGGATTTCCTTGTCTGGTGTGCAAGAAAATATTTTCTCTGATACTAAAATGCAAGAAACTCTCAAGAGAATCATCCGATCTGATCCAATTTCGAACCTGTCCAAATTTCATTACGCAAGTTTACACACCTATACAAATACATTGCCACCTTTATCGCCGAAAAAATGAAAATTTTATGATGAAAAATTGCGATATTTTTCTTATTACTGCTCAAAATATAGACGAGTACCCACAATCTATATCTTAGAGCAGAAATAAGAAAAAGGTATACCCCAGGAAACCCCAGTTTTACTATATAAAAGTGGGGTTCAAGGGGGTCACAATTATATAGGCGTGTTTTTGTGGTGATATAGCTATCCTTGCTACCTATAAGTTTGATGAGGATCCCAATAAAAATAAAGTCCCTATCGCCCGAACAATCTTTATCTTATCTTTTAGATACTGTTCCTATTAGATTTGGAACAAAGTCGCATAGACAAATCGTAGGTGATCCAATGGGTACAAACTGTGCTCCTCTAGTAGCTAATTTATTATTGTTCTGTTATGAACGAGATTTTATTATGTCAATTTCTATTCTAATAAAAATAAAAAATGAGTTCCTTTAAGAGCAATGAAAACATTCATAAGAAAGAAGATGGGTCATACTACGTAGTTTCGGCTAATAAAGCCTCATCAGTGACCCTGAGATGATCCGGCAACGAAAGCCAGAGGAAACATACTGCAAATATGCAAATTTCGAACTAGCAGTCGATTCAAAGACTGATATAAATCAAAATGGGGTCCAAATAATTAAAAACCTGTCTAGAATATGAGTCTAAACAAATAATTTATTTCTGATTTCTCAGAATGTTCACGTTGATCTCAAAGGACCAAAAGTAAAATATAAAGTCAAGCTGACTTTATTGAAACCGTTAATTCTACCTCAAGATATTTAGACGATCTTTTAGATATAGACAACCCTTACTTTGAATGAATGGTCGGTCCTATTAATCCACCTGAGCAGCAGCTAAACAACGCAATAATTCTGATATCGAGGCCCCCTTTTTTGATTTTCATTTAAAACGGTTTTGTTTCAACTAAAATTTATGATAAGCGCGAAGATTCTGATTTTAATATGGAAAGGTCTATTGCCAGTTAACTGGCAATAGCGGTTTTACGATAAAATCGCTATTGCCAGTTAACTGGTAATAGCGGTTTTACGATATAATTGCTATTGACAGTTAACTGGTAATAGCGGTTTTACGATAAAATCGCTATTGCCAGTTAACTGGTAATAGCAATTTTAACGTAAAATCGCTATTGCCAGTTGACGTGCAGAATTATTCCATTTACAGTTATGAATGTAATGGCTTAAATGCATGTTTTTGTTTTTCTGCTTTGACCAAGCATTTCCATATTTTGCATATGTAATCCATAATCGCCCCAGCTCATCGGGGCTTCAAGAGAAATAGAATGGGTTGCATAATGCTTCTATGCAGAACTGAAACCAGCCGCATGGCATATGAGTACAGGTAAACCACTGAGAAGTTTAAAGCGTGATGCGAGTCGGACCGCCCATGCATACAAACCCTATTGGTTTCATTGGACGATAGGGCTTGAGATGTCAATTCATCTCAAAGTCCGGTAACAGTCCAAGAATGCGGGTTATTGATAAAACCAGTTCTTTGAAGGGGTTCTAGTGAGTCTAGGGCAGAAATATGAAGTATATTAGTAAATTTAGACAGTAAATGTTTATAGGCGCGTTTTCATAATGAATTGTTATTCCAAACATACATTACAAAAACACGCCTATACAAGTACATTGCCAAATTTTGATCAGAAATGGAAATTTAAGAAGCTAAAAGATATTCTTCATACATCTGTTCAAAACATTGATTGCTGGGACTCGATAGAATCGCCTCGACAAGGCAGTTCTATCGAGTATCCACAATCTATGTTGTTCAACATGTATTTCATGTAATCCCAGCCAGCTAGATTACAAAGACATGTTTCATGTAAGTGAATTCCAGTTCTCGGACAAAAGTAAGACTTCTTACTCGTAGCAAAATAAAGACTGAATTGTTTTTAAATGTGTAAGTTAATGAGTGAGGACACATAGACATATTTGAGGGTGCTGCACGTACATGTACGAGTAAGAAGTCTGAAAAGAAAACAACAAGAAGAGAAAGACAGTTGGTTCTGTCAGTTTTATTACAACGAAGCTAGGGAAACTTTGAATATGTAAAGTGAAATTATCCCAATTAAGTCTAACACATTTCCGCCAGTTTAGGACTGTATCCCTAAAAAGTGATGCTAGTCGGACCCGTCCTTAAATTCTAGCGTTTTCTATGGACGGTAGGGCTTGAGATGACATTTCATTTCAATGTCGGGTAAAAGTCCAACGTCTCAAATATGACCTAATTAGTCTTGACGAGGACGTAAAATCTCTATAGTTAAAAGTTTAGATGGTGATATTCCTCTTTTGCCATCTTACGCTGTTTATATTTCGCAGCTTATTCGCTTCGCAAGAGTGTCAAGTCATGTCGCTGATTTTAACACTCTTAATAAAAGTTTAACTGCTAAATTGCTACATAAGGTATATAAATATCATAAGCTTCGGAAAGCATATTCTAAGTTTGATCGCCGAAACTCAATTAATTTCTATGGTGGGATTAAATAGACTTTTGCTGCAAGGGCTGTCACAGTTTGATTTTTATGATGACATTATATCTAAATTAAGAAGGATCTAAGCCTGTCCAGGAACCGCGGTGCGAGGCGGACCGTCCGTGCTAATAAACCCTATTGGTTTCATTGGGCGACAGGACTTGAGATGTCATTTCATCTCAATGTCGGGTAAAAGTCCCACAAAATTGGAAGCAGCGTCTCCAAAATGACTTTTACAGTGTTGACGGGGACGTTAAACCTTAAATCCAACAAACAAAAAAAGAAAAATTAAAGGCAAACCTAACTTTTCGGAACGACTTCAGAAAAAAGGTTAAACGATGCAAAGGCATTGCATATCATATAACTGTTATTGAACAGTCTGCATGTATCGTGCTTGACCCAATCAAGGTCAGACATTATGCTTCCCTCTTTAATTGCTCGCCAGTGGATCGGGGTTCAGACTCTATGATGGCTTTGGCTTAAAGCTACTTATTAGTTGGTCGGAGCCGGAACTTGTGTGTCTGTGGCTTGGTCCAACGGGGTTCAACTGTTGATTTTCTTTTACTACTGTGGCGTTGTTTTCAGCACCGGATGGCTCAGTACTAGTGTGTCTTACTGTCGAGTCCTCATCCTTATGTAAAATTGGCTTTAATTGTGATTTCTTTGTTTACCGAGTTGATTCAATGATGAGTTAGAAAACAGAAGTGGAGGCAATGATCAGGAATTGATACAATTAACCCACAGCTCCCATCAGAGACAAGATAAGGGAAAGAAACACAAACATGAAGCAATAGACCCCAACGGAAACACCAACAGCGGAAAGCCAAAAGGACAGTTACTTTCCCACAAAATGGCCAATAGGCTATCCAAAATAAAATAACATATGCGACACAAACACCCAAAAGACAAACTATTACAAAAATAAACCGCGACAGAAGAACCGCATTGGAACGGTCAGCGGAAACGAATTCCACTGGGGGACTTAAATCGATTTTACGTGGTCACAATCTAAGCCTGCCCAGGCAAAGCGGTGCGAGTCGGACTATCCATGTTTTCATTGGGTGACAGGGCTTGAGATATCATTTCATCTCAAGGTCGGGTAAAAGTCCGACAAAATAGGAAGCAACGTCTCCAAAACGGCCTGTACAGTGTTGACGGTGACGACAAACCTCAAGTCAAACAAACAAACAAACAAATTGTCTTCATCGTTGTTACACCTTTAGGATTGTTTGAGCTTTATTACACTGATGAGCTTTATTACTCTTCACACGGCTTGACCAAGTGACACCGAGAAGATTTTTGTTGGATTTTTGTCTTATTTTCCCTTTTTATATATACAGTAGAACTTCGATGGCTCGAACACCGATGGCTCGTTTACCATGGATTTGTCGAACCCATTCTTGAGCCCCTAGAGAAATCCTCTACATAAGAAATATTGGGGGATAATTATGGAGACTTATGTCTTTTATCTTGCAAATGTATGCTGTGTGTACTCATTAGAATCGCCTCGATGAGGCGATTCTAATTAGTACACACAGCATACATTTTCATTATAGAACACCGAAAAGATGTCTAAAAGTATCTCGTTATGCCTCCTGGCAGTAACCTCAGTGGCTCGAACTACCCCTGAACAGATTTTCGTGGTCCCAAAGGTGTTCGAGTCATTGAAGTTGGACTGTACTTAACTGATCCTTCGGACCATAATACAGAGGACCCGCGTTATAACGAAATTATTTGTTCCCTATTGTCGTGCCGTTATAATGAATTTGGCGGTGTTAAGAATCCAAGTCAGGAAAATAATAGCTTGTAAAAGGTTTTGTCCACATCCTTTACGAAAACATGCCTATACAAATACATGGTAAATTTTACCGGCGAAAAAACTAAATTTTTAGATGAAAAATTGTGATATTTTTCTTATTTCTGCTCAAAATATAGATTGTGGGTACTCGTTAGAACCGCCTCATCGAGGCGCTTCTAATGAGTACCCACAACCTTTATTTTAGAGCAGAAATAAGAAAAATGATGTTTACCCCTGTAAACCCCAGTTTTTCTATATAAAAGTGGGGTTCAAGGGGATCAAAAGTATATAGGCGTGTTTGCGTGATGATTACTCCATTTGTTATAATCGCCTCGATGAGGCGATTCTAACAAATATCTATTACATTTGTATCTTGGAGTATTAAATTACAAGAATCTTTCATGACTATGGATTCTAATTTGGTATTTCCAACCCAAGGGAAGCCCAAGCTCGGAATCGAGGCTAAACCTTGAGCTAAGAATTCATTCCATTGAAATTGTCATTATAATGAGTTTTGCCGTTATAACGATTGTCGTTATAACGCGGGTCCTCTGTTCCTGCATGCAAAGATTTTCGAGGATTTGACGTAAAGTAGTATGAACATTATAGCTTGGTTTAAAATAGAAGTGAAGCCAATGATCATGAATCGAAACAATTAACTTTCAACTGAGACATCAAAGGGGTAAAAACACGAACATGAAATAACTAGACCCTAAATGAAACATCACTAGCGGAAAGCCAAAAGGACAGTTACTCTCCCGCAAATTGACAATTTCGCTATGCAAAAACAAAAGTTTTTCAGCGATAAACACATTCAAAGACAAACTAAAGTTTTGTTAACTATAGCAAAAATGAACTGCGACAGAAAAATCCCATTGGAACGGTCAGTGAAAGTATTTCACTTCTGGGGACAGGGAGGGGGGGGGGTTATGGATTTTTCGCGGGCCCAATCCTCGCCCTCACATATTTATTTTGTACTTATGTCACACCAGTGTTTCTTTGAGCTGACTGAAAATTAGTCCGAGCAGCATTGTAAGTTTTGAAAGTCTTTTTCTTTCTTTATCTTACACATACTGAAGTAAGTTTAAGAAGTGTCATCATTTCAGAGACTTCTTTTTATTTCAAAAAGTTAAAAACGACCCAAAAACAGTACGACCAAATTCTGATTCAAATGGACTGAAACTAAGCGTTTCTTGCACATATTTTCTCTCATCAATTAAAACCAAGTGAATGCATTTTTCCTATTCTTTCTGTATATCAAAGCAATGAGACATGAACATGTTTTCCAACGTTGGATGGAATCGTTCAGGGGCATTTTAATTTGACTTGATGACGCATACTTATGGGGTGCCGTTTGACTACTTAATCCAGATTTATAGATATCCAGAATTCGATTTATGGATATCCATAATGCGAATTATTGATATCAATAAAGCAGCCGAATAATTGATATCCCTTATTAGAATTATAGGTATCCACTAATCGAATTATAGATATCCATAATTCGATTTAAGGACATCATTAATTCAAATCGATTTATGGATATCCATAATTCGAATTATGGATATTCATAATTCGAATTATGGATATTTATGAATCAAATTATGGATATCCATTATTCCGCTGATTCATGGATATCCATAATACTATTTATGGATATCCATAAATCGAATTATCGATATCTATAAATCGGGCTGATTTAATGATATCCATATTTCGAATTATTTAGATCCATAATTCACCGCAAAAGCCTTCGGTTTATGGATATCCTTCTTAGATTTATGAACCGCCATAATTCGAATTAATGATATCCATAAATCAACCGAATAAGTGATATCCATAATTCGAATAATAGATATCTATAAATCGAATAATGGATATCTATAATTCGATTTATGGATATCATTAATTCAGATTGAATTATGGATATCCATAATTCGAATTATGGATATTATTTTTTCGAAGTATGGATACCCATAAAAATAAATATGGATAGCCATAAATAATTATGGATATCCATAAATCGAATTATGGATATCACTAATTCAATTATGGATATCTATAAAGCCCCCGCCCATAGGGGCATCGGCTGCATGATGCTTCCACGCAGAGCTGAATCCGGCCCGCACACTAGTACTGGTAAACCGCTGCGGAGAGGATCTAAGCCTGTCCAGGAACCGCGGTGCGAGGCGGACCGTCCATGCTAATAAACCCTATTGGTTTCATTGGGCGACAGGGCTTGAGATGTCATTTAATCTCAATGTCGGGTAAAAGTCCCACAAAATTGGAAGCAACGTCTCCAAAATGACCTTTACAGTGTTGACGGGGACGTTAAACCTCAAATCAAACAAACAAACAAAATGGATATCTATTAAAAAAGGGAACAAATAGTAAAACGGCGCACCACACATACTGACCAGTGTTCTGTAAAACTGTAGTCCTTCGGAAGCAAGGAAAAAAACATCACGATAACATGTCCGTGCGAGATAGTGCATTCTTTTAAATCTCCAAAATGCTCAATATTCTGGTGAAAAAAATGTGATATTATGCTAATTTTTACCCAAAATATAGATTGTTGGTGCTCGTTAGAACCGCCTCATTAAGGCGGTTCTAACGAGTACCAACAACCTATGTCTTGCAA